>OZ038379.1:44170036-44171463 GCA_964036045.1 Eutreptiella sp. 'Long Island Sound 2002' | reverse complement strand
CAAACCCATACCTTTCAGAAACGGCCATTTCTTGGAGATTTCAAAAAGGTATGACATACCTCCCCCTACGGAACAACATTTTGAGAAAAAGGGCGAGATCTCAAAAATCTCCCACTTTGCGTCGGAATGACCCCCGCCCCCCCGTGCAAACGCCCATATATATATATATATATATATATATATATATATATATATATATATATATCTATACATATATATATATATATATATATATATATGTATATATATATATATATATATATATATATATATATGTATATATATATATATATATATATATATATATATATATATATATATATATATATATATATATATATATATATCCTCCAATCTACACCCCTCTCCCCAACTCTGGGTGGCTCCACCATACGGCTCTAAGGTACGTGCGAAAGGCACAAAATGGTGCATACCTGTGGTGGAAGGGGCTAAATTCGGTCAAAACGGGCTCAAAATGGGCTAAAAACACTTGTTTGAGCATGCGAAATGGTCCAGGGTCACTTTTGGAAAAACGCGTTTTTGACCCATTTTTGGTCCCAAAAGGACCCATTTTCAAGGCATTTTGGGGTTTTCCAAGGGGCAAAATGTGTCACCACGGGCTCAAAATGGGCTAAAACCACTTGTTTGAGCACCGCAAATGGTCCGGAATCAGTCTTGGAAAAACGCATTTTTGACCCATTTTCGACCCATTTTTGGTCTTGAAACGGCCCATTTTCAAGGCATTTTGGGACTTTACATGGCCCAAAACGCGGCCCCACAGGCTCAAAACGGCCAAAAACACTTGTTTGAGCATCCCAAGTGGTCTAGGAAAAACTTTGAAAAAAATCATTTTTTTCGCCCCGGGGACCCTGGTGGACCCACCGTTGGCCCCCGCCGTGCGCGGGCTCTGCTGCCCTCCGGCTACACGAAGTGACCACTGGTACGGGGGTCTACGCGCCTCGTTGGGCGATTCTGAGGCTTGGAAACCACAAAAAGTGGGGGGTTGCGGGTGGACTAGGTGCCCTCGGAATCGGATTTTGAGCCACGTAGCCCAAGATACGGCCCGTGCTTGGTTTCGGGGTGTTGGTGCACATTGCGCAGATTTTGGGGCTTTTTGGCGCCTTTTTGGGCCGTTTCTCGGACATATCGTGGAGTTGAAGGGCACTAGAGGGCTCTTTGACACGGTGAAGTCAAGCCGCACGCGCAGTGTAGGAACCGTTTCCCTTCGTTTGGCCGTTTTTGGCTGAAAACTTGGATTTGGCAAGGCCACCACCTAGGCTCCAAGATGGCTACATGGCAAATGATCCGAAGCGTTGGGACGGAGCAATGGCCAAAACGGCAAGGAGACGTGTTGTTGTTGTTGTTGCTTGTTGTTGCTTGTTGTTGCTTGTTGTTAGCTAAATTTAAGGGGAGATGGGTGTAGTAAT
>OZ038379.1:44132536-44165036 GCA_964036045.1 Eutreptiella sp. 'Long Island Sound 2002' | reverse complement strand
AATTAAGCACCGCACAAACACCCCCTCAGTGTCGAGCTATCAGCCCCCCCCCCCCCTTTCCATGTTGTGGTCTGGGTTGTGGGGGCCCTGCTTGTTGTGCTTAAGGTTAGGGAGGGCATCCATTTCCTCTTTGCAGGTGTGCTGCTTTTTTTTATTCCAATGTGGATGTCAAGAAGTGGGTACACAGTGACACCAAGAGGTAGGTGTGTTACTCCTTCCCTCCTCCCTGCCATGTGTGTCTTTGGTGTGGGGTTGTCTAGTGTACAGGTTCCCCCTTCCCACCATCCCTCCTCCCTTGCCCCCCCCCCCCCCCCCAGGTGGGTTGTGCACTGTGCTGCTGTGCGAGTCAGTGGTATGCTTTGTCCCCCCTCCTCCCAGGTTCTGCAACCCCCCCCCCCCCCCCCGTGTGCACTGGTCCCTGGCTTGTTGGTTGGTTGGCTGTTGGTTTTCGGGTAACTTGGTTGGTTGTTGCGTTGGTTGGTTGGTTGTTGGTTGATTGGTTCTGGCACAACTGAGTTTGGCTGGTTGGTGGGGTGGTTGGTTGGTTGGTTGGTTGGTTGGTTGGTTGGTTGTTGGCTAGTTGCTGGGGTGTGTGTGTGTGTGTATTGTCTGCACACATGCTGTGTGGTGTTGGTGCACAGTGTGTCTGTGTGTAAGCCTGTATGTGCAGTGATTGCAAGGGTCTTTGGGGGGGTTGTGCACATTTCACTTTGGCGTTCTAGCGAGGTGTTCTAGCGGCGTTCTAGGGAGCGAAGAAGCGCCGGTAGAATCCCGCTAGAACGCCGCTAGAACACCTCGCTAGAACGCCGCTAGAACGGCAAAATGAAATGTGCACAACCCCCCCCCAGGACCTTTGCAATCGCTGCACATACAGGCTTACACACAGACACACTGTGCGGCAACACCACACAGCATGTGTGCAAACAATACACACACACACACACACACACCAGCAACTAGCCAACAACCAACCAACCAACATACCAACCAACCAACCAACCAACCAACCAACCAACCAACCAACCAACCAACCAGCCAGCCAAACTCAGCTGTGCCAGAAGCAATCAACCAACAACCAACCAAGCAACCCGAAAACCAACAGCCAACCAACCAACAAGCCAGGCACCAGTGCACACAGGGGGGGGGGGGGGGGTGCATAAACTGGGAGGAGGGGGGACAAAGCATACCACTGACCCGCACCGCACAGCTCCTGACGCTACAGCAGTGCACTGGGCAACCCCATACCACAGACACACGGTCACACACGTGTACATGGCAGGGAGGAGGGAAGGAGTAAAACACCCACCTCTTGGTGTCACTGTGTACCCATTTCTTGACATCCACATTGC
The DNA here is from genome assembly GCA_964036045.1 of Eutreptiella sp. 'Long Island Sound 2002'. Classification (NCBI taxonomy): domain Eukaryota; phylum Euglenozoa; class Euglenophyceae; order Eutreptiales; family Eutreptiaceae; genus Eutreptiella; species Eutreptiella sp. 'Long Island Sound 2002'. The sequence goes on along the minus strand of OZ038379.1, from coordinate 44,163,687 downwards.
AAATAAAAACCAGCACACCTGCAAAGAGGAAATGGATACCCTGCCTAACCTTCGGCAAAACAAGCAGGGGCCCCACAACCCAGACCACAACATGGAAAGAGGGGGGGGCTGATAGCTTGACACTGAGTGGGTGTTTGTGCGGTGCTTGTGTTCGACCTCTTGGCCCACCGTCCCCCCCCCCCCGTGACATCTTGTGCTGTGTGTTGTGTTGTGCATATGCCTATGCCAAAGTGTGGGCGGGGGGGGGCACATATCACTATGCATGCGTCAAGTGTGTTGGTTTTTATTAGTGTATGTGTATTACCCCTCCACCCCACCCCCAGTTTGCTGTCCCTTAGATGTGACACATGCATGAATATTTTTGTTCTAGTTGTGTTCTAGGCTAGAATGTTCTAGCGGCGTTCTAGCGAACGTCGCTAGAACGCCGCTAGAACGAAAATTTTTTGGACTCCAAAATCAGGTGAAAACAGTGAAATTGTAAAAAAAAAAGTATAGGGCCCCCGAGTATAGATAGGGGGGTCCAGGTCAGGCACCTCATCCCCCCCCCCGCCCCCCTGCGGGGGGGGAATCCCCCTCTTTTTTCATTCTAGCCGCTCTAGCCGGTTCTAGGCTAGAACGAGATTGGGTATTCCAGCGTGTACCAAGGGTGGCTGGTGGCAATCAGCCACCGAACCGAGGTCAATCTCGGGTACTCGAGCTGCCGTGGAAGACAGGTACTGTGGCCACAGGTGAATGGCACACAGTCCGGACACCAAAGGCACGGAGACACGACCCTGACCCCAGATGACAGGTACACGTCCGTGATCTTGTGGCAGTGCTGCCCCTAAAAAAAATCCGACACACAAAGGTGGCAACGGCAGGGGAATTCTGCACCACAGGGCATGAGCTGCAGAACACAGAAACCAGGCACAAACAAGCCCCAGAACCAGCCCCAAATCCAGCCCTAAATATTGAAATTGTGCCCTGCCACTGTCTCGGATCACTCTAATTCCTCTTTTTTCGAATTTCTCAACCCAAAAATAGGGGGGGGGATCCTGGGTCCCCACCCAACCCCGGCATAGGTCCCTAGGGGATATATATATATATATATATATATATATATATATATATATATATATATATATATATATATATATATATATATATATATATATATATCCTCCAATCTACACCGCTCTCCCTAACTCTAGGTGGCTCCACCATATGGCTCTAAGGTACGTGCGAAGGGTACAACTTGGTGCATACACGTGGCGGAAGGGGCTAAACTCCGTTGAAACGGGCTCAAAAGGGGCACAAAACACTTGTTTGTGCACCCCCAATGCTCCAGGGTCACTTTCGGAAAAACGCCCTTTTGACACATTTGTCAGCAATTTTTGCTTCCAAAACGGCGCCTTTCCAAGGCATTTTGGGGTTTTCGATGGGCCAAAACACGTCACCACGGGCGCAAAATGGGCTAAAACCACTTGTTTGAGCATCCAAAATGGTCCAGGATCACTTTTGCAAAAATGCGTTTTGACCCCTTTTTGAGCCATTTTTGGTCCCAAACGGCCCATTTTCAAGGCAGTTTCGGATTTTGCATGGCCGAAAACGCGTCACCACGGGGTCAAAACAGGCCAAAAACACTTGTTAGAGCATCCCAAGTGGTCTAGGAACAAATTTGAAAAAAATGCTTTTTTTCGCCCAGAGGATCATGGTGGACCCAGCGTTGGCCCCGCCATACGCAAGCGAGGCTGCCCTCCGGCTCCACCAAGTGACCACTGGTACAGCGGTCTAGGTGGCTCGTTGGGCGATTGCGAGGGTTGGAAACCACAAAAACTTGGGGGTTGCGGCTGGAATAGGTGCCCTCGGAATTCAGTTTTGAGCCATATAGCCCAATATACGGCCCGTTCTTGGTTTTGGGTGTGGTTGACACAAACATCGCACATTCAGGCCATTTTTAGCCATTTTTGGGCCGTTTCTCGGACATATCCTGGAGCTAAAGGGCAAGAAAGGGCTCTTGTTCACGGGGCAATGGAGGCGCAGGTGGATTGTGGGAACCGTTCCCCTTCATTTGGGCGTTTCGAGTGGGTTTTGGGGCCGTTTTGGGCCAAAAAAGGGCTGTTTCGTGGCACAATATGCGCAATTTTGGGAGGGCACCTCCCGACTTGGCGCCCCTGCCCCGGGGGGCCACCGGTGAGTTCTTGGCTCAAAACTTAGATTTGGCAAGGCCACCACCTAGGCTCTATGATGGCTACAGTACGGTAGAGCCCGGAGCGATGAGGCGGAGCAATGGCCGAAACAAAAAGGAGAAGTGCTTGCTTGTTGCTTGCTTGTTTCTTGTTGCTTGTTAGCTAGATTTATGGGGAGAGGGGTGTAGTAGTGGGGGGGGGGGGGCAAAACCCCCTAAAAGCGTCCACTAATTTTTCGCACATGGTTTTTGTGGGAGTTGTGGGGTGTTGAGGGTATCCCCCCCTATTTTGAGGTTGCCCGATTCATTTCTGAAGGTTTCAGCTCATGGTTTGACGATATGTTTGAGAAAATCTGGATTTTATTGAAATTTTGGCCATTTTCGGCTGTTGGTGCCAAACTAGTTGCAGGGGACAAAATTGCAAGTAAGTAAGTAAGTAAGGGCGGCTGCATCCGCAGCCTCATCTGACATCTCCTTGCTTGTTTTACATGGCAGCTGCCTCTGGCGGGAAGGAGAGCTCTCCACCATCAGTTTCCCTGGCGACCCCTTTCTCACCTCACGGCCGAGAACTTCAACCAGGTTCCCTTGGGGCATGACCGGCGGTAGGTGTCCTTCAGTCGCTGCCCTCACGGTCTCAGCTCCTTCCGGGCACCCATCGAAGGATCCTCCGGCCTTCCCCCCCTAGCACAGCCTTTTGGGCGCCTGCAGGCGGGTTTCCTGTGGATAGCCCTCGCCGACAGCGGAGCATTTCTCTCTGTCAACCACATTCCACCACTCCCCATCCCTCATGGGTTGGAGTACCCACTCGGCTCCCGGATGCACTTGGGTGTCGTCCATCCGCGGCTGGAGGCCAGGGGGCGACCCTTTCCACGTTCCCGCAGGTCCCGCTCACGCGTGAACCTACGTGTACTTAGGCCATTGACCCGCGGACCTGAGGGTCAACCCTCACCCCTGCGGACACCTCACGGCCGTCCCAGAGTTCAGGGCATTTTCCCGACTTCCCGTGGCCAGGCTCCCCATGGTTGGCCCATGGTTCACCACTCCATGGCGACTGGCTTCCCAATCCCACGGGGCTGTTGCTTGGCGCTTTCGGCCTCCCATCCCATCCCTTGTTCCCCTCTGCCACATCCCGTCACCGGCCCACTCCCATTGTCCTGTGGATTCCCTATCCCCTGGGGCTGTTGTGCGGCCCCATTCCATCCCTCATCCCCTGTTTATGCCCCACCGGGCCGCCAGCAACCCTGTGGCGCGGGCCCTCTGGATCCTCATCCATCCGGGGACCGTTTCGTGCGCCTAGCACTGGTCGCTCCCTTCCCGTCTTCCCCCAGGCCCGCGTCCCGTCACCCTCCTCGGTCTTTTCCCTGCGTCCTGCGTCTTCCCAGTCTCCCTGGGGGCGTCGTGTGACCCTAGCCACACGCCCTTTTCTTCCCCATCCCCTTATCCCAGCATCCCGTGTTTTTACGCCACCGGGTCGCCAGCAACCCTTTGGCGCGGGCCCACTGGATCCGCATCGTGCCTGGGACCGGCTCGTGCGACTAGCACTGTTCGCTCCCTTCCCGTCCCCTTCCGCTTGGGTGTTGTGCTCTCTGCAGGACCTGTGGTGGTTCCTTCTTCCTGGCCCCCGCGCCCCCCGTTAATCGTGCCTTTCCCCCACCTGGTCACCCGTCGTTGTTGTTTTTGCCTTTTTTTTTCGCGCGCCACCCGCGGTCTCTCGTGTGCCCGTTTGCTCCACCCCGTTCCCCCGCCGCCCGCTCGCTCTGCGCTTCTCGCCCTCCTGTGTCGCTGCTGGGTTTTGTTCGTGTTTTTTTTTAACCTTCCCCGCCGTGCCTCCTACCGTGTGGTTCCCTCCTCCCTGCATGCACGCACAACAACTCGGCACGGGCCATCTGTCACTGCTCCCCTCGGTGTTCTTGTCCTGTCCCATCGCCCTCCTGGGGCGTGGCCCTTGGCGGTCCCTGGCCATGCCAGGTGGGCGCCCCTCCCTCGTGTCTCACTCATTTCTCTGCTCTCCACCCTCCCCTCTCTTCTGTCTCCTGCCCGCCCTCTTACTATTGTTCTCCTGCTCCGTGTGCTCTCCGCTGGTCTTCCCCGCGCCATGGTTGTATCTCGCGCGCTTTCACGCGCCTCAGGGCCTCCGCCCTGTCCTCCGACCTGTAGGCCGACTTGGGCGGCCTCCCCAGATACCCCTTCGGGGGGACTCCCCCATCGTCCCCCCCCGCCGGCCTCCCCTCCATCAGTTCCCTGATGGTGGGGCGGGGCGGCCAGTACGGCTCAATGCGGGTCATCGGCATGGCGTTTATCTGAGCGAGACCATGTGTACCCTTGCGCCTTTGTTGGCTCTCTGCTTCCCCCTCCTCCCGCGCGGCCCCACCCCCTCTGTTTGTCCTTCTTTGGTGCCTTGTCTGACTTTAATTTCGTTTTTGTTTTTTTTTTCGGGTGCCCCCCTGGTCGCGCTCTTCGCTGCTCACGCGCGCCCTGCGTGTGCCCCCTGCTCTTCTCCGTGCTACCCCTGTCTCACTGCCCTGTGCCTGCTCCCACGCCTGTTTCCCCTCCCATCCGCCGGCTCTCTGCGGGTCCTGCCTGTTTTTCTCCGACCGCCCTCTCTGCCTTTGCCGCGCTATCACTCGTGTGTGCCACGCGCGCGCTCTACCCCTGCCCCTCTCTGTCGTCCCTACCCTGTCCCCTGGCGGCTCACCTACCCTTGTGTTTTTCCCTCGGTCCCTGTCTCTCTCCTCTTCCGGCATGCCATGGTTCACTGTGTGGGGGGGGGGGGGGTTTACTTGCGGACTGGACTGTGGCGCTGCTCGTGGACGGGTTAGACACCGGCCGTTGGGATTCGACGACCGCGATGTCCCTCACACGCTGCGCGCACGAGTGAAAAGCAGTCCACAGTAGCCGCCGTGGCACTCGTAGGCCCGTCTCCCTGAGCAGCCACGATGGCGCTCCACATCACCTCCAGCCGTCCGCGATGGTCAGGACCCCATGTTCAGGATACACGCCGGTGTTCCTGGCAATGCTGCCCGGCTCCGGGCCGCCGCCCGTCGTACTCCACCAGCACTCCAGTACTGTACCCCATTCCACCTGTACTTCAGCATCATGTTGGCCTTCTCGTTCTGCCCCACACTGCTTGCGGTACCCACGTCACGTCCCGCGTCCCGCTGCCCGGCTGCTCCGTCCGCACCCGTATGCGCTCCCGTACTCCGCCGCTCCATCTGCTCCCGCCGCGGGCCCTGTTCCCTCCGCTGGGGGTCCTCGCCTTTGTCCGCCATCCCCACATCCCCCTCTACCGCCGGCCGTGTCCCTGCCCTTCCCTGCGCACCTGCGCCCCTCCGCGCCCTTCCTCCTCTCCTTGTGTCCTTCACACCCTCCCCTTACCCTCCCTCACCTTCGCCGACTCCCCGTGTCCTCCTCTCCTGCAGCCCTCCTTGCTTCTCGTCTGCCCGTCCCTCCTGCACTCCCCTGGTCCCTGGCCCCCGGCGCTTCTCGGTCCTGCTCTTGCCCCGTCCTACGCCTCGCCTTCGTACCACCCCTCCCGCTGCAAGAGCTCCCGCAGCGTCCGAACCCTGGGCTTACTCCCCTTCTCCTGGGGACAGTCCAGGTTCACCCCCGGGAGTGCCTCTCCCAGCATCCTCCTCCACCGGCCATCCTCCATCTCTGGCCCCCTTTCCCCGGGCCTCCCTGCCCTGCCGACCAGGTCGCTGAAGGGTTGGGTCCCCCTCCTCTCCCGCCTTCCCCTCGTCCTCCCAGCCCACTTCACGTAGCGGACCAGCTCCGCCACGTCTCCCGCCGTCCACCCCGCGACTGTCCCGGGCCCCCTCCTTACCGGCGGCGGCGCATACCGCCGCGGCGGTGGCGACTCCGAGTCCTAGTCCGTCGGTGTCGCTTTTGGGCTGCGGCTGGCTGGCCGCGGCGCCCCCTCCGTTCCCCCTGCTCCCCGCTCCTCCACCCGGCGCCGCTTCCCCCTCTCCTGCCCCGCCTCCTCTTCCTCCTCCCTGGCCCTTTTCCCGGACGGTGACCGCCCCTCCACGTCCGTGGAGGGGGTGTCCCCTTCCGGATCTGGGAGGACCCGGTGTGCCCCCCGGGCCACCGCCTCCTCCTCCTCCCGCACCCTGCGCTCCCGCGCCGTCACCTCCCTGTCCCTCTCCGTCAGCCTCCCTGCCTCCCCCCTGATCCGCCTCCATGCCCTCTCCTGCATCTCATTCTCCTGCTCCGGCGGGACAGCCGGCTGCCTGAATGGCATCAGTGGGGGGCGACCCTCCTGCCCCCCTCCCTCTTCATGTTGTCCGCCTTCCCGTTCCGCCCTCTGCACCCTCTCCTGCCTTCTCCGAAGGTCCGCCCACGCCCGCTGCAGCTCCTCCACTACCTACGCCTCCCCTCCCTGCGGCTTGCCTGTCCCCTCCGTCCTCCCCTTCGCCACCCTGCCCGCCCCACCCATGACCCTGGCCTCTCTCTCCCTCAGGCTCCTCTCTGCTTCCCCTATCCTCTCCCATGCCCTCCTGTGCTCTTCTCCCTTCCCTCCCTGCGCCCCCCACGTCGTCCCACTGGCCTGCGGGCGCTGCTGCACGGGTGCCTGTGACTGCATGCCCTGGTACGCTGGCGGGGGCGGGTACATCATCCCCATCGCTGGGTAAGGTGGCGGTGGGAATGGTGGGATGACTGGTGGGATGGCTGGCGGGACTACACCTCCCCACCATCCCGATCCCTTCCCCGGGAACACCGGTGAGCCCATGTACCCACGGCCACCCTCCTTCCCTTGCCCTTTGCCTTTTCGCCCCGCTGCCCCGTGCCCCTTGCTGCCCACTCCGTGGAGTCCCGCCTGCCCGTGTCCCTTCCCCTGGAGCCCTGCTTGTCCCGCTCCTTTCCCTTGCGTACCGTGCCCACTACGCTGGCCCTTACCGCCTTCTACGTGTCCCGCACCCCTGCCCTGCACCGCGCTGCCCGTGTGTCCACTTCGCTGGCTCCCACTCCCTTGCTCTCCCTCCCGCTGGCCGCGGCGCCCCTCCGCCGCTGCGCTGCTCTGTTCTGCCTGCCCTCCCTCTCTCCGCACCCCGCCACTGGGCTGCCCGCTGTGCTCGCCTCCCAACCTCTCCAGCCCCCCCCGGCGCCCCAACCTCGTCCTCCTTGACTCCATCTCCAACCGGTAGATGGTGTCCGGTCCCGGCTCCGGGGGCTGGTGGCGACGGCGCTGGCGCTCCACGTGCGCCAGCGCCTCGTAACGCGCCGCCTGCTCGCGGCGCGCCTCCCTCTCCTCCTCCGCCCGCACCGCTGCACTGACCTGTGGGGGCGACCCCGGTGGCAGCTGCTTGAACGAGTGTTGGGGCTGCGGCCACTGTCGCCCCTTTCCGACCCCTTTTCCCCCTTTCCCTTCCTGGCGTCCCTTCGCATGCCTAGCCCCCCAAGTCCCCGCCTGCCCTTTCCCTCCCTTGCCCGTCCGTCCTCTCCCTCCGGTGCGTACATTGCTGTCCCCGCTCCTTGCCGCGCTCCCTACCTGTTGTCCTCGTCCACCCTTGCCCTCCTCCTGCCTCCTCACTTCCGGGAGGATGGACTTCATGGCAGCCGCCGGAACATTGGGCGCCGTCGGCTGCCGTGGGCCTCCCTCCACTGCCATCCTCAACGCCCCCTCCGCCTCATCCTCCGACACCACGAGGATGTCATCGACTATCGACTCCCCCCTCCCAGCATCCACACCCGCCATCACATCCTCGATGTTGAACGGGTCCGCTCGCCGCCTCCCCACCGCTCGCTGCCCCTGCCCCTCCCCCTTCCCCGTTGATGTCCCGAGGACGCCGGCGAGGGGGGCTACGGGGCTGTGTGCGCCTGCATGCGGGCCACCTCGACCCTCACACCCGCCAGCCCCGGCCCCCCGTACCCCCTCACTGCCCGCGGCGGCGGCGCGACCTCCGCTGCCGGCGGCTGGCTGGGCTTCGGCTCAGGCTTGTGAGACATCTTTCTGCACACATGGCATCGCGCCTGAGCCCTGAGCCTTGCCGCCGTTTCCCCCGCTACCCGCGCCCTCAACTCCCACATGGCGCCGCCTCCGCCTCGGCCGCCCGCCGCTACCCACGCGCCCGGCCCACGCCTGAGCCCCCCCGCCGGCCGTGCCGCGCGGCCTACGGCACAGGCGACACAGGGACGGGCACCAGGGGATAGCTCATACATAGTCCCCGCCCCCTCCACCCCCCTTACTCCACCTCCGCACAGGACGTATGGAGCAGGGCAGGGCAAGGGACAGGGCATGGTGTCACGAGGTGGTGGTGAAGAAGGGCTGGAAGGCCAGGACGGACAATAAATGGGCAGTGTACAGAGGGGTGAGAGAATTGAGCATCGAGGATGGGGTACGAGAGTATGGCATTGGGAGGCACAAAGTGTGCTGCCACTACCCGAGGGAGGTGGTGCGCATACCGGAGCCCACGCTGGTTCCCGCATTTCTTGGGGTGCTGCCGCTGTCTGTGATGGAGAGGGTCCTTGGCCGTTCTTGGGGGAGGCTTTTGTGGGTTTTGTTCTCCGCCATTCTTGGCTATGGGTTGTCGTTGGCTGAGGTCCGGGCGGCCTCTCGCCTTGCGCAGTGGTGGGCGTTGTGGCTGTCGGCCCCCGCCCTTCCCGGTTGGGGCCTATTGCTGGCTGTGGGGGGGGGGGGGCAGTATGGGTGTGCTGTGGGTGTGGCCTCCGGTTCCATCTAGTTGTGGGCCGTTGTTGGCTGTGGTGGGTGGCCCTGTATTTGTTATGGGTGGGTCCCTCCTGGGTGCTGCTCTCCGCCTTGCCTGGTCGGGGTCTGTTGCCTGCTGTGGCGGCGTGGGTGGCACCTTGTTCGCCCCGGCTGTAGGTCCTGTGGATGCAGCACCCCGCTTTGCTTGCGCGGAGTCTGCCGTTGTTGTCCGCTGGTTCCGAGGCCCTGTGTGCGTTGCTCCAGTCCTTCCCCAGCAGCAGGCCGGTGCCGGCCTGTCCGGGGTGGTCTTTTGCCCCGCGTGGCGCTTGGCCCGCCTGGCACTGTTCGCGCGCCCTACGTGTGTTGTGTTCTTGGTGCACCGCGGTTCCTCTCCCCCGTCTACGCCTCCGCGTACTGTGGATGATCCCAAGTGGTCGTTGGCCTCGTACTCGTCCTTCTCGTCCTCGTCCCCGCATCCCTTGCCACACTTCTCTTGTCCGCATGCGTCTCTTGGTACCCGCTCCTGCTTCTCGCCTGGCGTTCCCCGTGATTGCGCCCGCTATGCCTTCAACTCGCCACTTCGCCCCGGTCCGCGCCCCCTGGGCCTGCGCCTTGGTCCGCTCTGTGACTCATTGTGCCCAGTCCCGGATGCTCGAGTCCTTGTGACGGGCGACACTGCTGCCCCGTTCCCGGCGGCCCCTGCTGTCCCCCTTTGAGGTGACACCATTCACCCGTCCTGCCCTCATATCTGCCGGATTCTCCTTCGTCTGCGTGCCATCAGGCGCTCCCTGTGCGCTTCTCCCTCTCTTTCCTCCACTTCCATCTCTCCCTTAGACCGCCTTGGCCGCCAATCGGGCTGCTTCCGCAGATCCATCTCCGTGATTCGTGGGTTGTACCTGATCAACGCCATCTCCACCAGTTTGGTCCGCCCGCGCCTCCAGCTGAGTCTCTCTGCACGCCATGCGGTCTCGGAGATGCTCCACCATACGCCGCAACAATCTGTGGACCATGGCCTCCGGCGCCACCGTATGCTCCTGGAGTGCCCGCCACAGCGACTTCACTATCACCATGTGCCACACCCCTTTTCGATGCCCTTCTTTCCCCAGCTCCCTCTCCACCGCGCTTCTGCCTCTCGCACCCTTCTTGAGCAGCGGAACATCCTGCTCCCGAACCAGCGGCTCCTCGATCCCCTTATACTGTTCACACCGCATGAAGTGCTCGTACGTTTCTTGCCCTCGGCCGCAGTGGCATCTCATGTACTCCTCCGGGAGGTCCATCCCCTTATGTCTGTACCACCTCATGATTGTTTCCCGCACCGGCACCTGCCCCGTGATTGCCTGCAGCCGTCTGGTTTGTAGCCTTTTGGGCAGCGTTTCCGGCCTCAGCACATTGGGGTAGTGGACCCGCTGTCCGACCTTGCCCTCCAAGTACTCGTTCAGCTCTACCACCTCCGGCCCCCCTCGTACCTGAGCTAGCATGTGCACCGGCTGCGGATACACTCTTAGTACCCGCTTGCCCCTGTCCTCCTCCACCACCCACCTGGCCTTCTCCTCCTCCCCGACCCTTGGAGGTATATGCACCAAGTGGAGGTGCTCCTTTCTCTCTGGCACCCTCCGCTCTGGTTCCTGCTCCTTGTCCCCTGCTTACAGCGCCCCATCCGCCTCATGATTCCCCACTCCCGCTTTGTGTTACCCCTGCTTCACCAGGTGTATGACCAGGGGCATTTTCTTCATCTCCAGCCTGTGCCAAATCGCGTACACCTGTGACGCCAGCCCCGTGCCCAGGGCCTCATGCAGTGGCCTGCTGGCCAGTCTCCTGAGGGACGCCATGTCCGCCTCCGCGTCCACCAGCATGCACACTTCCCGTACTTCTTCCCCTATCTTCCCAACTACGTCCGCCACCGCCTGTACCTCTCCATGGGACGCCGCTCCGTACACCATCTTTTCCACCACGCTCTCCGACACCTGTCCCACCCCCTTGACCCTTGCTGCCGCTGCCCCCGCCATGGGCGGCTGTCCTTCCACCCCAGACCCGTCCAGAAATAGCACCACCCTCTCCTCCGTGGGCTCCGGTATGCGCACCACCTCCCTCGGGTAGTGGCAGTACACTTTGTGCCTCCCAATGCCATACTCTCGTACCCCATCCTCGATGCTCAGCTCTCTCACCCCTCTGTACACTGCTCATTTATTGTCCGTCCGGGCCCTCCAGCCCTTCGTCAGCACCACCCCATGACACCATGCCCTGTCCCCCTTCGCCCTGCCCTGCTCCAGGTACGCCTGTACCAGAACCAAGTACCATACCCTGTCCGCTGGCAACTCGTGGACCGTCAGTCTGATCCTCCTTGCACTCTCTCCGCACTTGTGGCCCACGGGCACTATGGGCGCCTCCTCGTCGGGCCTCCCCGCGTCCGTCATCCGGAAACTCACCGCCACTCCATCATCCTCCTCCTGTAGTACCCGCACTGTGTCCCATCCCAACTGGACCCGTGTTCTCTGCCCCTCCTTTTCCTCTCCCCACCAGACCTCCACCTCCCCCTGGGCCTCCTCATCCTCCTGCACCTCGTTGGGCAGCCGCAGTACCAGCCCCCACCACTGCCCCCTGGCGTCCGTAGTGCGCATCGTCGCGTTCGGGAACACCCATGCCGTCATTCCCAGGACTAGCCACGGGACCTGCCCCGCTTCCTTGGTGCATCTCCAGCACTGGTCCCCCTGTCCTGCCCCTTCCGGGATGTTGTCTCTCCGGAACATATCCGCATGGACATCGTACCACTGCCCGGTCGCACTCTGCACCTTCCCCCTCGGCCCTTTGAGTCCCAGCGGCGCACACAACAAAATGCCCGGTCTGGCCTTGTCCCTCTCTCCTCTGTCAAGCACCACCCTCTCTTGCTGCGCTTCCGCTCCCCTCTCGCGCCTCTGTTTCCTCCTCTGGTGCCCCCACAGCGCCCCCCACTCTTTCCAAATCTTTCGCATCCTCCTGCCCCAGCTAGCGCGGTCTTCTTGTCCTCGCACTCTCTTCATCATCCACTTGTATACACCCCATTCCACCATCCTGGCGTCGCGATAGAACTCCGCGTGGTGCAAGCCCGCCTTCTTGTATTCCTTCATATCCTTCCTGCGCACGTGCAGCACCTCCATACTCACTCCTTCCTTCCTGACCCACCGTACGGTTCCATGCGCCGCTCCTCCGAAGTCCGTGTCCAGAACCAGGATCGGTCCCCGCCTGCCGCACGTCCTGTTGGTCGCCAACATGTGCTCTTCCCCCGGCAACACCGCCTGTAGGACGCGCCACATGCGCTCCCTCTCCCCGCCGCCAACCGCCGTTGTCGGTGCCACACATGGCGCGGGCACATGTTCTCCTCCTTCTGCACCTCTGCGGCCGCGTGATAGCACACCCGTCTCACCACCTCTTCCTGATTGTGGCACATCCTGCTTGGCGTCCTCGCCGTGTGTGCCCTGTACGCCTCCCCCTTAATCTGTCGGGCAGCCTAACTCCCCCGCCTCCATGGCCTGCACATGTCCCAGCACCACCGCTTCCTCTGCCCTCTCCAGCCATGCCACTCTGTCCCCCACATCCAGTGCCATACCATCCTCGCAACCCCTCCTCAGAACCGTCGACTTCTCCGTGCTCCAGACAAGCTGGTTATCCCTCCCGTACCTCTGCATCAGGTCCTGCACCACCTGTTGGGCCTTTTCATCCCGCGCCATGGGTACCGCATCATCCACATACGCCTGCGCTGGCGACGTGTGTGGTGCCCTCGGCAGCTGCGGATACTCCCGCGCTATCCAACTCATCAAGGGGAGCATGGCCAGTAAGTACAGGAATGGGCCCTCCACCCCGCCTTGTGGCACACCGCTACCTGGGGTTACCCACTCGGTACACCCCTTCCCCGTGGCGACCGTGCAACTCCTAGAGCGCAGGTACTTCTCTACGAAGTCACCGTACGGGAGCCCTAACTGCCGCCACACCTCCTCGATGAGCCTATGTGGCGTGTTGGGGAACGCCCCCTTCACGTCCACAGACGCCATGAACGCCTCTAGGTCCTCATCATCGAGGTACATGTCGTACAGGAACCTTGCCTCCTGTGTGGACCTACCCGGCACAGACCCCCACATGTTGTCCGGTATGACCCCCGCCGCATACAACCGCCGCTGTATCCTCCCGAAGATCACCATCCAAACCAGCTTGGCCTCTGTGACGGCACAGCACAAGGGTCTCCAGATCCCCAGCCTGAGGTGACCCCCTTTCTTGTACAGGGGCCGCACTTTGCCCCCTCATTCCGCTGGGGGCTCGCCTGTGCGCAACACCTCCGTGACCCTCCCCGCTAGACCATCCAGCTCCGGCGCCTCCAGGTGCTGGTATGCCTCCGCCACCGGCTGGTCCACTCCCGGGCTCTTTTTCCTCTTGAGAGCCTGCACTGCCTCCTTTATTTCTCCCAGCGTCACCCTGCTACGGTGTATGTCCTCGCTTTGTTCCGCTGTGAACACCCTCGGCAACGCCCTTATCTTTCTCCGTGTGATCCCGCTGAGCTCCTGCTGCCCCTGGTTGTGCTGCCTGCTGAAGCTCTGTGCCACTTCCTCCAGCACTTCTCGTTTGTTGCCCGTGACCGTGCCATCCTGCAGTCTCACCGCCCGGATTTCCTGTGGCTTTCCAGCCTCCGCGAGCTCCCTGATGTACCGCAGTGACTTGTACGGCACCGCTCTTTCCATGTACCGCTCATGCTCCGCCACCACCTTCTGGTATATCCTCTCGTGTTCCTCCTCCACTGCCCTCCTCGCCGCCCGCACCCTCTTCTTTGCCTGTGCCACCTCCGTTTGCCAACAAGCTCCCTCTGCCTGTGCCCTTGCTTCGACCTCCTCGTGCTGCCGCTTCCTCAGGGTGGCTACCAGCCGTTGCAGCTTGGGCTGTGCCTGCGATTCCCCCTCCTGTTTGTTAAACCCGCATACTCTCGCCGCGCCCCTCATGGCCTGATGCACATGGCTCCCCTTCCTCATTTCGACGTGCACCTGCTGCCCCCACTGCTGCCACCTCTCGTCCCCCTCCTTCGGCCACTTGACCCCTGGCGGCAGGCTGACGCCTTCTTCGTCCGACCCCTGCTCATCTTCCTCGTCGTCCCCTGGCTCCCCCACCTTCACGTCCACTGTCACCATCATGGGGCAATGCCCCTTCCTGTCCTGCATTTCGTCCGGCCCCACCATATACCCCACCGTTACCCCCTTGACCCACCTGGGGTCCGCGTACACCGCGTCTATCCGCGATGGTGTGCTGCCTTCCGGTGCCGGGTAGTGCGAGGGGCCTGGCGCCCCACTTTACGACACATCCTGTAGCCTCATTTCCTCCACGAACATCCGCACTTCGCGGTCCACCTCCGTCTCCGTGCCTCTCCTCCGGAGATCGTAGTTGAAGTCCCCAACCACGATGACAGGCCCCCTCTCCAGCGCCCTGATGTACTCCATCCTCAGCTGCGCTACATACTCCTTGACCCTCCTCCCATGTGGGACTTGGCAGTTGCTGATGACCACTTGTCCGTGCTCCGTCGCCACATCATACACCGCCCTTCGTCCCCTCGCTCCCATTTTCTTGTCCTGCACGACACTGAGTCCTCTGCGCACCAACAGCGGCACCCCCTGTGCCCACTCCCGCTGGTACTCTCTCCCCTCCTTGTCGTACATCTGCGCTCACACGACGTTGTCCTTCCCCTTCAACCGTATCTCCTGGTACGCCACCACGTCTAAGCCCGCCTCATGCAGCCTCATCTGCTGCCATGCTGCTTTGTCCGCCCGATACAGTGCCGCGGGGTCATTATGGGTGTATAACTTCATGCGTTGCCACCTGCCCTCCCAATCCACTCGCACTTCCTTGCTGTCAGCCGGGCCTTTTCCTTCCCCTTTGCTCCTTCCTCCCTGCCTTCGTCCGGTGCTTTTCTTCGTCTTCCCGGCCTCCCTCCGCTTCATTAATTGTCACTTTCGCTTCTTGTTCTTCCTCCCCGTCGACACCTCTTCACCTTCCAATTATCTCGCCTCCTGCTCCGGAACCAGTTGCCCGTGTATTTCCATCTCTCTACCTTTTGGGCATACCTGCAATCTCCCCACCGGGTACGGCAGTCTCTCCTCATCCCCCTCCCCCTGATCCTCCCACTGCACGATGGCTGCCCTCGTCACGGGTCCCGTGCGATCCTGTTGTTCGATCATCTTCTCCACTGTTCCTGGGTCCCCACCCAACCCCGGCCCATAGGTCCCTAGGGGGGATATATATATATATATATATATATATATATATATATATATATATATATATATATATATATATATATATATATATATATATATATATATATATATATATATATATATATATATATATATATATATATATATATATATATATATATATATTGTTGTTGTTGTTGTTGTTGTTGAGGGCACCCAGCACGGCGGGAGAAATTGCCAGACACGCTCTCCCTGGGCAGGGCGCAAGGGAGCAGTCGGCCGGCGTCACGCTGGCCGGGCGTGTGCCGACGACGACCGGGGGGGGGGGGGGGGGCGCCGTGGTGTGGGGGGGGGGGGCGCGTGTGGAGGAGGGTGGGGCCACCTGAGGACGTCGGCCTGGAGCCCTCCCCCGTCTCGCGGGGGGGGAGTTACTCGTCCTGTGCGAAGCGGCTGTGGCCGGGGCGGAGGGAGGGGCGGTGACCTTGGGGTGGGGAAGGCACGCCCGGGTCCACGGACAATCCGCGCCTTGCCCGAACTTCCCGCCGAGGTGGCCGTTCCTGGTGTGAGGCCGTGGCGTGGCCGAGGGCGCTGGCCCGTGCTTCTAGCCTTCTACGGGGGCGAGGGGAGGCCTGGGAGTTGCGGTCTGCCGGCGACTAGTCACCTCTGCTAGTGTTGTGTTGTGGCCGCCTCGTCCCCGGTAGTGCGGGCGCGCGCGCGCGTAGGTCATGGGGGAGGGAGGGCACAAGGGCGGGAGCACAAGAGCACGAACATGAATTCACTGTCGCTGGCGTGCTGTGTTCGGTTCAGGTGCTGTTCCCTGGTGCCTGTCCCTGTGCCCTGCGTACGGGAGGCCGCGCGGCACAGCCGGCGGGGGGTCGCAGCCCGGGCCGGGCGCATGGGTAGCGGCGGGCGGCCGGGTAGGACGTGGCGCCATGCGGGTGCGGGGCCCGTGGCGGTCGCGGGGGGTCGCGGGCGGTCCAGCTGGCGGTCGGCAGTGGCCCTGAGCGTCCCATACAGTGGGGTCGGTGGGCGTGCCGGGGGAGGGCGCGTCCTGCAGGCCATGCTGAGGAGGGCGCGCGCGCAAGGGCGTCGGCGTGCCCGGTGCGGGCCCCTCTGCGGGCCGAGGGACCTGCGGTGAGCTGGTTGCGTTGCCTGGGGGCTGAGGCAGGGGCCGGGCGCATGGGTAGCGGCGGGCGGCCGAGTGGGTGCGGGGGCCTTGGCGGTCGCTGGAGGCGTGGGCGGCCCAGCCGGCGGTCGGCAGAGGCTCCAAGGGCCCCACACTGTGGGGTCCGGGGGCGTGCCGGGGGCGAGCGCGCTGTGCAGGCCAGGCTGCGGGGGGCGCACGTGCAAGGGTGCCGGCGTGCCCGTCGGGGGCCCCCTGAGGGCCGTGGGACCCGCGGCTGGCAGGGAGCGCTGCCCGGGGGCCGAGGCCGGGGCCGGGCGCGTGGGTAGCGGCGTCCACGGGGTCGAGTGCCCGAGGCGAGTGCGGGGTGGCGCGTGCGGGCCGGCCGGTGGCCGGTGGCCTCACTGGGAGTCCCACACGGAGGGGTCGACGGGCGTGCCGGGGGCGTACGCAGCGTGCAGGTCGGGCAGCAGCGGGCGCACGTGCAGGGCGTCGGCGTGCCCGATGAGGACCTCACTGAGGACCAAGGGGTTGGCGGCAAGCAGTATGCGATGCCCGGGGGGGGTGGCGGCGAGGAGCGGGAGGATGTCCGAGGCCCGCGACGTGGGGGTGAACACGACGTGGGCCGGGTGCGGCCCCGGGAGCGGCGCCGGGGGGAGCGGGACCACACGACGGCGGTCTACTGTGAGGCGCCAAGTGGCGCAATGGCGGAGGAGCCAGACTAGGGCGATGATGTGGCGCAGTGTGTGGGGCTGGGTGCTGGGCGGCGTGGGGACGTGCGGCGGGAGGGGGGGGGGCGGGGCGGTGGCGTGGGAGGGGGCACGGCGGAGGAGTGACGCCAGCGACGTGTGTGTCGTGCTGAGGGTGGAGAGGAGCTCGCGGAGGAGTTCCTCCCGGCCGGCGCTGTCCGGCAGAGGGGGGGCGCCGTGGAGGGAGGAGGGGTGCCACATGCCAAGCAGGCTGAACCCCAACTGCGTCGGGGGGCCGGGTCGCGGGGCGGCTGGAAGGCGCTCGGAGAGGTACACTGCGGTGGTGGCCGTGCGGAGCTCTAAAGGGGTGACGAGGCGGGGGGAGTGGCCGGCAGTGGCTGCCAGGATGGGCGGGTGCGTGAACAAGTGCCACGCGGGGAGTAACTGCAGGGCGTAGTGGGGGGGGCAGTGGCGCTGGAGGTGGGCGGCGGAGTCCGGGTAGGGGCGGTGACAGAAGGGGCACGTCACGCCTCCGTAGCCGGGGGGGTGGTCCTGGGAGTGCAGTAGCCGGAGGTGCATGATGCGGTGGAGGGCCAGCGCCGGGATCTCGGCGCGTTCATACGCGAGGCGGAGTAGGTGGGAGGACCAGCCTGGGGCATGGGCCGGAGGTGCAGCGCGTGGGTGCGGGCGGTGGTGGCCGCATACGCTGCCTCTGCGGCGCGCGTGGGGTTAAGGAAGATTGCGCCCTCATGGAGCGCCACGATGCGGCCGTGGAAGAGTGCGGACCAGGGGAGGGTCCACGGGGAGGCGGCGCGGAGCCCGCGGCGGGCTAGGCTGTCAGCTTCGGTGTTGAGGGTGGCGAGGTGGCTGGCGGAGCCGGAGTCGTGTTGTGCGGGGAGCCAGGCCTCGTGCATGCGGAAGGAGGCGGAGAGGAGGGCAGCCCGGTATGGGATGGAGAGGGCGGAGGAGGGGGGCGGGCCGCGGGTGAGGTCGCAGAGCTGGGAGGCCGTGGAGTCTGAGGCGAAGAGGGCTGCGCCGGACCAGCCGCGGAGGGTGAACATGGCGGCTATTTTGGCGATCCACTCTGCGTCGGTGGAGTGGCCGGCAAGGGCGTGGAGGCCGAGCCAGCCGCGGTAGAGAGTGCCGCGGCGGGGGTGCCAGAGGAGGAAGCCGGCGCCGAGGCGGGTGCCCTCTTGGCTGCCGTCGCCTGCGACTACGACATAGGGGAGGGAGCGGAGGGGGGCCAGCGAGCCGGTGTGGTGCTGCGGGGCGGGGCGTACGTGGGGGGAGGGGAGGAGGTGGACGGTGATGTCGAGGGGAGCGAGTGCCTGCTCCAGGGCGGGGCCTTCGGTGAGCCAGGGGGTGGGGCGGCGTGGGGAGACGAGGGACGCCGTGGCGGCTACTGCGAGGGTGTTGGGGCCCCAAGAGGCGCGGAGGTAAGTGCGGAGGAGGTTGAGGGGGGCCCTGTATGCCAGGAGGGGGGCGCCGGGACCGCCCTGCTGGAGGGGGAGGTGGAGGAAGGCCGAGTGAGCCCAGGGGGGCAGACGGAAGGCGTGGCGGTATGCATTGTTGATGGCGACCTGATGGGGGTGGAGGGAGGGGGGGGGGATGAGTACGCCCGAGGTGACGTAGTCGAGGGGGGAGAGGCCGAAGGCGTGCAGGGAGCGGAGCTGGAGTATGGGGCAGGCCTCGCGGTTGCGGCTGGCCTTGCGCGCCCGGTCGAGGGACGCGCGGGTCTTGTTGATGACGCGAAGGAGGGGGAGCTCGGGGAGGATGGGGATGCCGACGACTTCCCGGGGGGCGGTGGTGGTGGTGCCGGTGTGCTGCGGGACGTCGGCTGTGACGAGGGTCGGCCGGCCCGGGCGGGAGTCGATGAGGGAGAACTCCTGCTTGTCGGGGTGTATGATGCGGCCGGCGCGGCGGGAGCACTCGCGGCAGTCAGTGGCCATGGCTGCCACGTCCGTGAGGGAGGGGGTGATGAAGCGGCGGTCGTCGCTGTACGAGAGGTGGGTGGCGGGGAGGGATGCTGAGTGGCCGGGGATGGTGACGGGGAGGGTGATGGAAGTGTTGGGGCGCATGGCCCTGGTGATGACCAAGCTGGGGGCCTGGTAGTGGAGTTGGGCGAACCCGTCGCCTTGGTTGCCCCCCTCCTCGGTGCTGAAGGGATGGGCGAACCCTTCGCGGGTGGCCACGCGGATGACCAGGCGGCTGTAGAAGCCGTCTGCCCAGGGGCCAAAGTCCCACGTGGCGCGGAGGCGGGAGCAGAGGCGGGAGTTGTCGTGGCGCAGTACCCTGAGGTACGCGTCAAACTTGTCCCAGTCGCAGATGGCGCAGGTGCCGTGGGTGGAGAGGGCTGTGTAGGCGGCGGCGCGGGCTACGAGGGCGAGGCCGAGGGCGGAGTGGCCTGGGCGGTAGGCGAAAGAGGCGGGGGTGTAGGTGGGCGTGAGCTCGAGATCGGCGGCTAGGCGGGTCGTGGCGATGCCGGACGCTGCGCCGGAGACGCCCGACTCCACGTCGACGGGGCGGAAGGAGCGTGTGAGGTGCCGCGGGAGTGGCTTGGTGGGCTTCCCCTTGTAGAGGCCGTAGCGGACGGTCTCGTTGCAGACGCCCGGGGTGCCGGATTCGAGCTGGAGGAGGAGGTGCAGCAATCCGAGGTGGACGCCTCCGCCGCTGCGGAAGAGCGCTGCGCGCGCCACGTTGTCAGTGGACACGGCGAGGGAGCGCTTGCCCATGCGGCGGTGGGCGAGGGAGGCGGTGGTGATGAGGGGGGGGGGCTGGCGGGTGAGGGCGTACGCCCGGAGGGAGGCGGGGGATTCTGGCCGGGTGTTCGCGCGGAGGGCGTCGCGGAGTAGGGGGAGAGTGAGGTCGGTGGGCGGGTGCAGGAGGGGGAGCCAGGGGTCCGGGGTGCAGCGGGCGGCGAAGAAGGCGTGATCCACGGAGACGTGCCGGTTGGCCGTCTGGGACCGGGACTGTGCCGTGACCTCGGCGAGCCGTTCCTCGCGGGTCGTGAGGGTGGCCCCGGGGTGGGGGAGGATGCCGTGGAACGGTTCCAGGGGAGGGGAGGGCAGCCGGAGGACTGTGCGAGTGGCAGAAGTGATGGAGGGGGAGGAGAGGACTGCAGCGCGAGAGACGTAGCCGCGGGCGGCCGATGCCTCCCGGAGGGCAAAGGACTGGGCGGCGAGGTCTTGCGTGGAGAGGGGAAAGGTGAACCGGGCCAGGGACCGTAGTAGTGTGGGGGTGTCAGGGGGGTGCGGGAGCAGCTGGTGCGCGAGGGAGTGGTGGGCGGCGATGTAGTGGTCGGGGAGGGAGGGGGTAAGGGAGAGCCAGCCCCACGCCAGGTCCAGGGCGGCTGAGAGGGAGTCCATGTCCTCGACAGTCGCCAGGCGCCATCGGAACAGACGCCACGAGTGGGCGTCGCAGGAGCGGTGGTGCAGGGTGACCTGCGCCAGCACCATGGCGTGTGAGGTGTGGCAGGGGAGGACGTGGTGAGTGTGGGAGGCGATGGGACCGGTGGCGAAGATGTGGTCGATGGCGGTGGAACGGGGGCAGCCGTGGCGGGTGGTGAAGTTGGTGGGAGTGGCTGGGGGGACCAGGCGGTGCCAGGCTGAGAGTGGGCCTAGGGCCCCGAGTGCGGAGGCCAGGGGGGTGCCTGGGGTTCCCGTGCTGTTGAGGTCGCGCAGGAGGACGCACAGGTCGGGCCGCACGCGGGAGCGGAGGTGGTTCATGAGCTTGACCTCGGAAACCCACTCGGAGTACGAGAGGCGTGGGGGAAGGTGGGCGTTGAACAGGAGGGCCCGGCCCCCTAGCGAGAGGGGGACCGCGGAGGCAATCCAGTGCTGGCCGTCGTAGACGAGGTCGGCGGGTTGGGAGGGGGCGCGGAGGGACCGGAGCCAAGCCGTGCGGAGGCCTGAGCCCTGGCCGGAAGCGGTGCTGTAGTGGGCCTCGTACCTCGGTGGGAGGGCGGGGCGGGCCGAGGCCATGTCCCAGAGTTCCTGCTCGGCGACCACGTCGGGGGACAGGGCCTCGAGCCAGGTGCGGGCGAGGGAGACTTGGCCGGCGATGCCGCCCCAGTTGTGTGTGAGAAAGGTGAGGGCTGTGTCGCGGAGGGGGGTGGACTCCTGGTCACGGGGGTCGGGGAGGGAGAGGACGAAGGCGGGGGTTGGCTGGAGGAGGCGGTCGGGAGGGGGGGCGCAGGGGGCAGCCCAGGGGATGGCGGAGACGGGGACAGCCCCGGGCAGTAGCATGCCTTGGAAGCCGACCACACAGCGGGCGGCGATGTCACGAGTGCACACAGGCGGGGCCTTGTGGGGGGAGGTGCAGAAGAAGTGAGGCCAGTGGTCGATCGGCGATGTGGGGAGGTCGACGAAGGCGGTGTGAGGCGTGGGGCGTCCACAGTCGGGGCAAGCGGAGGAGGTGACGAGCAGGGCGTCGGGAGGGCGGGGTGTAGTGCCCACGCTGAGGTCGGGCCTGACGAGCGAGTGCGCCGGGGACGGGGGGAGGCGGGTTGTAGGCAAGTGGGCGGTGTCCCAGAAGGCGGTCCACTTGGCGTCCACGTGCAGGGGAGGGGTGATCCAGAAGGAGGGGTCACCGCGCTGGCGGGGGAAGGAGGCGAGCCAACTGCACAATGTGGGGAGGGCGGAGGCGAGGAGCGAGGGGGGTAGCGACGTGGAGACCTGGGCGGCGTGCAGGAGGTCTCGGAGGGGGCCCGGGGGGGGGTCGGCGGCCGGGGGGAGGCCAAGGGGGAGAAGGTCAGCAGAGTGTGTGCACACGGGGCAGCGCGTGAGGGCAGGGCGCCGCAGCGTGCCGCAGTGAAGGCATATACGGGGGGCGGAGGCCGGTGGTGGAGCGGGTGCGCGGGGGGGGGGGCCACGGGCGTGGGACTGGGGACGGGGCTCCGGGGCGGAGAGAAGGTCAGCCCCGGCGCGGTGGGCGTCGAGTGGGCGGGGGAAGTGGGAGGCGAGGAAAGTCGCCCAGGCTAGGGTCGGGAGGTCGGGAGCGCTGGAGGCGGGGAGCGTGTCCGGCAGGGCGAGTCAGTTGTGTCTGCGGGCACTGGGGAACATGGCGCCGCGGACTGCCCTGCCTGACGAGGGGGCCGAGGGTGTTGTGCGGCCATGGTGCCGCGGGGAGCGTCGGGGGGAGGAACGGGGGGGTGACTGCTGGCGGCTGCGTTTGGCGGGGCGGGGCTCAGGGTCGCCTGGGACGGGCGGGCGGTGGGAGGGTGGGGTGTTGAGAGTGGCAGTGGGGGCGTGCCAAGGTTGCCCATTGTCTCGTCTGCCCTGGACCGTAAGGGACCAGCCCTGGTTGTGCTTGATGACGCGCGTGGGCAGCGAGGCGAAGAGGGAGGTGTGCAGGGCGGGGGCGATGTGGGCGAACGCGTGCCCGCGGCGGGCGTCGGCGTCAGTGACGTACACGAAGGTCTGCAGGTTGTGGGTGAGGGTGACTGCCATGGAGGGGTGCGGGCCTAGGCGGAGGCCTGAGACGCGGACGACGCCGGTGGTGGCTGGCGAGGAGCCGACGGGGGGGGAGGTGGGGACCGAGGAGGCGGGGGTGGCGCCGGTGGCGGAGGGCGCGGGGGCGCCCGGGAGGGGGGGCTGGCCGAGGAGGGGTGGGGCGAAGAGTGGCGCGGGCGGGGCGGCGGCGCCAGGGGCTTGCAGGGAGTGCGCTGGCGGTGCGGAGGAGCCAAGGCGGAACCAGTCCAGGTCCGCCGTGGAGCGGGGGGGGGGGGCAGTTTTGGTGTAGGAGATGAGCTCCTGGAACTGGGCCGGGGTGGAGAGACGGCCACACAGCCGTGCGATGGCTGCGCGGAGGGTGTCGGCGGAGGAGACGTGTTGGAGGTCCTGGTAGGCCTCTATGGGGAAGGAGGGGGCGCTGGCGATGGTGAAGGCCGCCGTCAGCCAGGGAGTGTCGGCATGGGCCTGAGCGGCTGTGATGAGGGGCTGGATGGCATGGAGGGCAGGCAGGGAGGCCGCGGAGGAGGCGGCGGCTCCGTACCGTTGGGAGACCAGGGTGAGGAGCTTGTTGAGGTGGAGGCGGAGGGTGGGCTTGTGGAGGTCGGGGCAGGAGTGCCAGGCACCCTTGGCGGCGAGCACCAGGCTGGCGGTGGACGTGGAGACCGGGAGGTGCTGCACGGTCCTGGGGGGCAGGTGGCAGGTCTTGCCCATAGCCACAATGCACATGGCCGTGTGGTGGGCGTCGGCCTCGGGGACGGAGGAGAGGCCGTCGAGCAGGGTCAGCGTGTCCTGGGAGCTCGGGGTGGGGCCAGCCTGGAAGAGTGTCTCCCAGTCTGACGGGGGTGGTGCGGCCGGCTGCGGGGGCTGGGGACGGGGGGGAAGCAAGGACAAGGGTTGCGAAGCGTCGGGGGGCGCAAGGGCGGCGGCGGGGGCGGGGGCTCCGGGCCCCGCAGGGGGGTCTTCCGCCTGCGGGTTAGCGCGGCGGGCGGCTGCGGTGATGGCGGTGGAGATGTTGGGGGTGCGAATTGAACAATCATCCTTCCGATGGTTCAACTCGGTGTACCACCGTTGGGCGGACAGGGGGCATGGAGCGGGGACACGGACGTGGAGGCTGGCGGGGTCGAAGACGCAGCTGAGGGGGGGGCAGGCCAGCCGGGAGCCGGTCTGCTGGGCCGCCCAGGTTGCTAGCCAGTGGAGCAGGACGACCCGGGCGACCTTGGGCTTGATGGCCTCCTCGAAGGCGAGGAGGTCCAGGAGGCGGCGGAAGGGGATGGAGGGGGGGAAGTCGGGGGAGAAGGGGGAAATGTGGGCGAGGGCGGCCGAGGCGAGAGTGGCCTGGTCGAGGGTGGAGGCACGAGCGCCCCAGTCGATGAGGGCGCTCATGCAGGAGGCGTAGGGGAGCCACGAGGCGTCGTGGTGTGTGGTGAGGAGGGAGATCTCGTTCTCGGTGAGCTGCTCGGTGAAGGCGAACCACCAGAGGAGGGGGCTGGCTTCGATGGGGGAGCCGGCGAGGGGGATGGAGAGGACGTCCACATTTGCCGGCATGTGGCGCGCAGAGGCCAGCAGGTGGGGGGTTGTTGGGAGTCCAGGGCGATGGACAGGAGGGGCCAGGCGTCGGGCGCCGTCAACTGTTCGCGCTGGAGGTCGGGGGACAAAGCTGAGAATGGGTGAGCCATGGTGCCTGTGGGGAGCAGAGCAAGGGAGGTTCCGACACACGGCGTGCCGGGGGGTGGGAGGTCCGTTGCCGGCTGTGGGCGCCAGTCATGGTGTGGGGTGGGGGTGGGAGGGGTTGGTCGGGGTGGGCGGGCGGGAGGAAGGGAGAAGCTGAGGCAAGCGCTCAGGGCCCGGAGGCTCCGGCATGCAGAGAGAACAGTGCTACCGGCAGTGGCGCAATTGTAGAAAGGGGGGGGGGGTGGGTCAGGTGCGGGTGGTGGTCGTCGCTGGGCGTGGGTGGGGGGGGGTTGGGCGGGGTGAGCGGTCCAAAGCTGGGCTCTGGGGGTCGGTGGCGTGCGGTGGTGGTGGGTGCGTCCTGCTACCGGTGTCCTACTACGAGGAAGTGATGAGGGTGAAGACTGCTTGGGGACTGAGGCCGGAGAGCCTGGGGCGGGGGAATGGGGCGCTGGCGGCGGGTTATCCCCGGCTGGGATGGCCGGGGTGCCATGGGGCCCCGTGGGGGCGGAGGCTCCCCACGTCGGCTGGGTGCGAAACCTCGGCCTATTCTTCCGTCACCGAAGTTCTTAGGATTCGACCCAAGGAACTTACCCGCCGCGGGGACTGTGGGCCGGGACGGCCAAGGGGGATGATTATGAAGAGGAAGTGGGGGGCCAGGATGAGCCTGGCGGTCGGCACCTGCCTTCGGCCTGGGGGAGGCCGATGCCCGGGGCTATTACCTCTCCCTTGTGCCCGTGGTGCGGTGGTGGGTGGCGGTGAGGTACCCCCAAACCGGCGATTGTGCCCGGTGCCGTGGGCACGGACCCCAGTTGGGGGCGGGTATGAAGCGCCCGGTCGCCTCGCCCCACCTGCACAACAGCCCGCCAGGCGCTGCTAGGCCTCTAGCGCCAGCCGTTGTGGGGGGGGGCGCTCGGGGCAGTGCGGGGCCCCTCCGCTCTCCTGGCGGCCCGCACTGTCCGTATAATGCAACAAGGGGCGGCGCGGGCTCGAACCGCACGCGCGGGCCGTGCCGCCCCAGCCGGGGTGGGGGACAGGGGGGGGACCGGGGGGGGACAGGGGGTCGCGGCCAGTGGGAGGAGGGTGGCGGGGGCTCGACCCGCGCACCGGCGGGCCCCACCACCCTCTAGTCGGGCGTCGCTGCGCCAGGGGTTCTGGGGGCCCCACCCAGGTGCCGTCGGCCCCCCCCTTTCGGTTAGTGTGAGGAGGGAGAGGCAAAGGCCACTCGCGGCCATGACACATGGTGCATAGGGAGGGAGGTATGACTCACGCCACGCCATGATGCATGCAGCAGGGGGAAGGGGGGGCAAGGCCTGGACCCCCACCGCGTATGGGGGGGTCCTCTTGTGAGCCCGGCGGCCGACCGTCGGCGGCTGCGGCAGCTCACCATGGCGGCGTCGTCCATCTGAGAGGTGGAGCGGTGGGCAGGGGTGGTGGGGGGACGTCGAGCACGTGGGGGGGGGGGGGGGGCGTGGGTTGGTGGGCGGGCGCGCGCGTGAGGGGGAGGGGGTGAGGTGAGCTCAGCCGCAGAGCGTCACCGGGCGGCTGACCGGGGCAGAGGAGCGGTCGGGGCTGGCCAAAGTCGGCCGGGGAGCCCAGGGCGCTCGCGGAGTCGGGGGGCCGCGGTCAGCGGTGGGGCCCGCAACCCGCTCGGCGGGGACGAATCCCGCCGAGCATGATCCACGGGGGCGAATCCTGGTGGAGGCGGGGGGAGCGCCACGCCGTCCCCTCGCGGCCGAACCGGACCGGGACGGGCCCCGCCGGATGGATACCGGGGGGGCGGGCGGGGCTGGGCAC
This sequence comes from Eutreptiella sp. 'Long Island Sound 2002', assembly GCA_964036045.1. Taxonomy (NCBI): domain Eukaryota; phylum Euglenozoa; class Euglenophyceae; order Eutreptiales; family Eutreptiaceae; genus Eutreptiella; species Eutreptiella sp. 'Long Island Sound 2002'. The sequence goes on along the minus strand of OZ038379.1, from coordinate 44,137,941 downwards.
CGGGGCTCCGGGGCCCGGGTCCCTGGTGGTTGTGGACCGGCGCGGGGGAGACCGGGCGGGCCCATGGGCTGCGGCTGGTGAGGGGGGGGGCGTGGAAGGGCTGGGCGGGCGCGGGGGCGAACCCCGAGAGGCCCCCGGGGGCTGGGCGAGGGCTCCCGAGGGCGGCCGTTCCTTGAAGGGGGGGGGGGGGTTGCTCCCTGCCCGGGGGACGACGGGGGCCCCTCTTGAGCGAGGGGGGGGGAGGGCGTGTATCGCCCGGTGTAGGGCCATGTCGATTCATGGCCGCGCGGCATGGGACTATATCCCCAACCCTCGGCGCCGGAGTCCCTTTTTTCGGGGGGGCTGAGGAGGGGCGGGGGGGGCTGGCGGTCATGGAGTGCGCCCTCCCATGCGGGGGGGGGGTTGCCGGTGGGAGCTCCGTCCGGCTTGGCCGTGTAAACCCGGTGGCGTCCCCTCGGCTCGTGGGCCCCTTCGAGGAAGAACCTCGGATTCGCCGGTGGGGACTCCGCTTATATATATATATATATATATATATATATATATATATATATATATGTATATATATATATATATGTATATATATATATATATGTATATATGTATATATATATATATATATATATATATATATATATATATATATATAGATAGATAGATAGATATATATATATATATATATATATATATATATATATATCCTCTAATCTACACCCCTCTCCCAACTCTAGGTGGCTCCACCACACGGCTCTAAGGTACGTGCGAAGGGCACAAAGTGGTGCATACATGTGGTGGAACGGGCTAAACTCGGTCAAAACGGGCTCAAAACGGGCGAAAAACACTTGTTTGAGCATCCCAAATGGTCCGGGATCACTTTTGGAAAAACGCATTTTGATCCATTTTTGACCAATTTTTGGTCCCAAAATGGCCCATTTTCAAGGCATTTTGGGACATTCCACGAGCCAAAACGCGTCGCCACGGGCTCAAAATGGGCTAAAACCACTTGTTTGAGCATCATAAATGGTCCAGGATCATTTTTGGAAAAACGCGTTTTTGACCCATTTTTGACCCATCGTTGGTCCCAAAACGGCCCATTTTCAAGGAATTTTGGATTTTTCATGGCCCAAAACGCGCCACCACGGGCTCAAAGCGGCCTAAAAACACTTGTTTGAGCATCCCAAGTGGTCTAGGAACAACTTTGGAAAAAATGATTTTTTTCGCCCCGGGGACCCTGGTGGACCCATCGTTGGCCCCCAACTGTGCGTGGGCTGGCCGGCCCTCCGGTTGCACCAGTGACCACTGGTACAGGGGTCTACGTGTCTCGTTGGGCGATTCTGAGGCTTGGAAACCACAATAAGTGGTGGGTTGCGGGTGGACTAGGTGCCCTCGGAATTCGTTTTTGAGCCACGTAGGCCAAGATACGACCCGTTCTTGGTTTCGGGGTGCTGGTGCACATTGCGCAGTTTTTGGGGCTTTTTGGCGCCTTTTTGGGCCGTTTCTCGGACATATCGTGGAGTTAGAGGGCACCAAAGTTCCCTTGGTCGCGAGAAAGTCAAGCGGCACGTGGAGTGTAGCAGCCGTTTGTCTTCGTTTGGCTGTTTTGAACCCTTATTATGGCTGTTTTTGGGCGAAAAATGGCTGTTTTTGGCCCAAAACTGCGCAGATTTGGGAGGGCACCTCCCGACTTGGCGCCACCGCCCCGGGCCGCCACCGGTGAGTTTGCGGCTCAAAACTTGGATTTGGCAAGGGCACCACCTGGGCTCCAAGATGGCTAGAGTAGAGTAGCCCCCGGAGCGATGAGGCGGAGCAATGGCCAAACGGTGAGGAGAAGTGCTAGTTGCTTGTTGTTGCTTGCTTGTTGTTGCTTGCTTGTTGTTGCTTGTTGTTAGTTATATATATATATATATATATATATATATATATATATATATATATATATATATATATATATATATATATATATATATATATATATATAATATATATATATATATATATATATATATATATATATATATATATATATATATATATATATATATATATATATATATATATATATATATATATATATATATATATATATATATATATATATATATATATATATATATATATATATATATATATATTATATATATATATATATATATATATATATATATATATATATATATATATATATATATCCTCCAATCTACACCCCTCTCCCAACTCTAGGTGGCTCCACCACACGGCTCTAAGGTACGTGCGAAGGGCACAAAGTGGTGCATACATGTGGTGGAAGGGGCTCAACTCGGTCAAAACGGGCTCAAAACGGGCTAAAAACACTTGTTTGAGCATCTCAAATGGTCCGGGATCACTTTTGGGAAACGCGTTTTTGACCCATTTTTGACCCATTTTTGGTCCCAAAATGGCCCATTTTCAAGGCATTTTGGGATTTTCCATGGCCCAAAACGCGCCACCACGGGCTCAAAACGGCCGAAAAACGCTTGTTTGAGCATCCCAAGTGGTCTAGGAACAACTTTGGAAAAAATGATTTTTTTCGCCCCGGGGACCCTGGTGGACCCACCGTTGGCCCCCACTGTGCGTGGGCTAGCCGGCCCTCCGGCTGCACCAAGTGACCACTAGTACGGGGGTCTACGTGTCTCGTTGGGCGATTCTGAGGCTTGGAAACCATAAAAAGTGGGGGGTTGCGGCTGGACTAGGTGCCCTCGGAATTCGTTTTGAGCCACGTAGCCCAAGATACGGCCCGTTCTTGGTTTCGGGGTGCTGGTGCACATTGCGCAGATTTTGGGGCTTTTTGGCGCGTTTTTGGGCCGTTTCTCGGAAATATCGTGGAGTTAGAGGGCACCAAAGGTCCCTTGGTCACGGGAAAGGCAAGCCGCACGTGGAGTGTAGCATCCGTTTGCCTTCGTTTGGCTGTTTTGAGCCCTTACTAGGGCTGTTTTGGGCGAAAAATGGCTGTTTTTGGCCCAAAACTGCGCAGATTTGAGAGGGCACCTCCCGACTTGGCGTCACCGCCCCGGGCCGCCACCGGTGAGTTTTTGGCTCAAAACTTGGATTTGGCAAGGCCACCACCTAGGCTCTAGGATGGCTAAAGTAGAGTCAAGCCCGAGGCGATGGGAAGGTGCAGTGGCCAAAACGGAATGGTGACGTGTTGTTGTTGTTGTTATTGTTGTTAGCTAAATTTAAGGGGAGAGGGGTGTAGTAATATATATATATATATATATAGATATATATATATTTATATACACACATATATATATATACACACACACACACACACACACACACACACACATATATATTATATATATATATATATATATATATATATATATATATATATATATATATATATATATATATATATATATATATATATATATATATATATATATATATATATATATATATATATATATATATATATATATATATATATATATATATATATATATATATATATATATATATATATATATATATATATATATATATATATATATATATATATATATATATATATATATATATATATATATATATGTGTGTATATATATATATATATATGATATAGGGCCACTGTGGCCCAGCAAGAATATCATAAACGTAAGATTTTGTTGTTGGTTTTGGCCGTGACATGGACTTGTGTTGCTGAGGCCACCCAGAAATCCCACTGTTGTTGCTACATTGGGATGGCTCACTTGACAAGTCCCAGGGTGTTATTGAAGAGGCCATCCAGGATGCTGTCACTTGGGCCATGCGAAAAGGCGGAGTGGCTCAAGTCCTCTACCTTAGTGATCGCGCCCGGCGTGAATTTTCCAATGCCTCCATCATGATGTGGCTTTCCAACCATGAAAAGAAATTTGGTCTTGGTGCTGAATGGATGTTCACCGAACCGGACCACGGGAAGTCGGATTGTGATGGTTTGGGCGCGGGAATAAAAACTATGTTATATGAATGGTTTGGCACCTTGGAGAGGATGCCCACGCCGCACGAATGGGTGCAATTTCTGAGGGATCACACCAAGGGAGTCCCCATAAGGGGAAAATATGCCAAATATAAGGAATATCGTTTTCAAGTATTGGAGGGCAAGAAGCTCACGACACACGCAGCGGAGACCATCAAGGGCATCACCAAAAGTTTCCATTGGAAATCGATTGGTAAGCCAAACCATATCATGGCCCGCACATTGCCCTGTTTTTGTGACCTTTGCAAAGCAAAACGCTTTGATGCTTGTAAGAACAAGGGGTATGTGGGTTCTTGGCAACCAATTGAGGTGAAACGCAAGTAAAGTGGTGCCCTTGAGTTTTGTTGTGTTCCGTCTGCATTTGTTTGACCTGCTCCCAGAAAACCAGGAATTTTTGCTGAAAGACCTTGACTTCCGGCCTTCGCACAGGCCCGCCACCGTTTCAAATCAACCTGAAACCTTGATTTTTGGATTCTCCATGTCCAAAATAGGGGGGTCCCATGTTTTCACTAGTAGGCCCACCGACATCCTTGAGAAATTCTGAAAACGGCCGAAAAACCTCCCACCTTGCGTCAAACCCCAGAAATGACCCCCCCCCCCCGTAAAAACGCCCATATATATATATATATATATATATATATATATATATATATATATATATATAGTCATAGTCATAGTCATAACCACTTATCATGCCGTCTACTGGTGTTACCGGGCATCTCGCACCGACAGGTGGTTCCTGCCTTGCTCGATCCCGTGGGTCCCAGGGCTGCCTGAGGTGGCCCACAGCATGACGGAGGACCCAGAGGACCGGGGATACCGGGCAACCAGGCTTTGGGGGCAGTGGCAACTGCAAAGCGTTAGCATTAGCAACGGCGACGGACGCTGGCCCGTTTGTTCGCCGGGGGTAAGGGGGCAAGGCAAAGCAGCGCAGCAGCATTGCAACAAGCAGAAAGCAAGGGCACCTCTGTCCGTTGCAAAGCAGCAACCAAGGAACAAAGCAGCACGCATGCGGCGAAGCGAGAGCTGACCCTCCATCGTTCACGCTGCCCCGCCACTGTGGAGACACCCAACACCCATGACCCCACGTAATCCATTGTCGTCCGCGTCCTCGAAACTGCCCACCACCCCTGGACTCCACGTATCCCTCTGCCAGCACGCACTAGCCCGTATGTGCATAGCCAGGATTTCTGGGAGGCTCCAGCCTAGCCTGGCCCTCAGCTTTCATCGCCCCCATGTCTCCACATTGTACGCCATCTTCCCACCGCACAGTCCCCTAGTATAGTACAGAAACACGTAACCAACTCCACGTCCCCGTGGCCCCGTGCTGCCCCCACACCCCAGATATATACCATGCTGGCATCCCATGTCAGGGGCCAGCGCCCAATCTGCTTCGAGGCATTCACTTGCCCACATATAATATATCTTGAGG